>JAJGOT010000079.1:1440000-1465000 GCA_022457155.1 Cladopsammia gracilis | reverse complement strand
ACGTAAAGTAGAAAGGGTACATACATGTGTATCGCGAAATGACAAAGCAATTTCTGATTGGAGTAAGATGCGCAAAGAAGAAAACCGTCGACGTTTCAGGTCATATATCAAACACGAGGAACAGTGTTTAATCAAGGTTTGAGAAGTATATAAACCTTATATGATTGGAAGGTGGCCGATGTATTATTCTTATTCGTGCTAAAAGCCTACCAAGCCTCATTTCAGAACAAACATTTTGAATTTTGCACATGCTAACGAGGCTAGGGAGGCTAATTACCATGAATATAACAGAATAAGAAATCGGCCGCCATTTTTAAATAAATAAGGTTTATGGCTTGCCTTTAGATTGACATCACCGGATTTCAAGAAAGCACTTGACGTTCTTTAAAGGCCAGTAAGAAACAGTTTCATTTCCGTCGCCCGTTAGTCTCCTAGGCAGACGTCACGACTGTGTCATGGGAAACTAGTCTGCAGTATCTTGCTGTTGTGGTCCACATTGAGCGAGTCACGTGGTAACTCTTTTTCTTCTCGGCATTTCGTAGCTGTTTCGGAAGCTTCGCTGGAAATAGATCTGACAGAGTTTGAGAGACTCGAGTAGATTTCCAGAGTTCGAGTAGCTTTCCAGCAAGAAAGGCAGGAAATTTACATGTGAAAGTTTTGTTGTTGTTGTTTCTTCCAAGGTAATTAACATTAAAAGCGAATGAAAGTCTTTTATAGATATTTCCTTTCATAAAACTTGTGTTCGCTTCGTAAGTTATTGTTTTGAGTTGTGACCGTTCATAAATGTAAATATCGACAATGGAAGGAAAATATTAAACTTGATCCCGGCGCTCGTGGTGATGTCAATGATTGTTAAAAGAATGATATCTCTGGTTCTACAAGGCATAAAAAAGTGCTTGAAACGGCAAAATGTTGTTTCGATGAAGGTTCAAGTCGTAATGGCATTTATTTTGAAGCGTCAACTTTTTTCAGATTATTTTTTGGCGAGCGAAACTTAAAGATTTCTGTGACGCGTAATGTCACCAAGCTGAGCGAAAGTAACGTGATCTCGCCGCTCGTTGTTCAAAACGTAAGACTCATATCTCTGGTTCAACATGGCGCAAGAAAATGTTATTTCGAAACAGATCCAATTCGCTGTGGTATTTATTTGGAAGGGCTAACTATTTTAAGATTTTTATTTTGGCGAGCGTAAGCGCTTAAACGTACGGGAACAGTATTGTGTTAATGAACTTAAGCTTATACTTTTCCTTTGTATCCACAAAGAAAAAGAAACAATTTAACTCAGAATCAGTATTTTATCTCAAAGAAAGTCTACTGTCTACCCCTTACGCACTTTCATTTCTCGTGAGGTTATAGCCCATATAATTTCATTTTATATCTTATTTATCTTAATATTACCAGTAACTTGTTCTAGTTCCAACGCCAGCACTCACTTTCACATTGAAACTCCTAGTTTTATTTATTGATTTTTTTTAAGAATCAAATGTGACTTTCAAGACAAAGACTAACTCATTTATATGCCCAGGAGCCCATACACCTTATTCCAAAATGGCGGGCAATTTATTATTCTTTTGTATGCATGTCAATTAGCCCTCTTTGCCTCATTTTCGCGTGAAAATTCGTTGTATTTTGCACATGCTGACGAGGCAACAAGGGCTAATTAACATACAAATAAAAGAATAATAAAATGGACGCCACTTTGGAATAAGGTGTATAACGGCTCCTGGTCGGACATTTTAGGATTTTGGTCAGACAACGTCTGATGACAGAATTTTTTTTCCAACACCGCCGGCTTACTTGGAAAATATTGGACCAGCAAATAAGAATTCTGATTGGCTGATTTTAGTTATCGGCCCCTCGAATATCTTAGCCATGTAATAATGTATTGCATTTTCTGTTGTCTTTTTCTAACATGAAGGATTACGAGATTACCTCTTCCGAATGTCGACTACGCACAGAAGCTGAATTGAAAAAGAAGGGGGTTACATTTGATGACGAAGAGTGAGAGTTCAAAGCACATTCAATACACTCAAATAATCCTGAAAAGACCTGGTGCAAGATGAATCACTGCAGTATGGATTGGCAACCAAGAGACTGACCCTTTTGACAGATTACCGTCATGAGTATAACTTACCTCCTGCTCAGGTGCACCGGCCTTCTTTAAGCTACTCAAATGACCACACTTATGTAATGATAATAAATAGGTACTAATATTTTTCATCTTTTGATGCAAAATTACATATAATGTTACAGACATCCAACTCTTGCAACCTATGCTGTGCAAGGTTGGGATTAATTTAAACAGGCCATTCCTCTTTAATTAAGTTACCCTAAACAATACCCAAAGAAAATAAACAGATGACTTTTTGGGTTACCATTTCCAAAATTTTCAACTCTTGACATAGCGCTCCCCAGATCTGCTCTCTAACCGATTCAAATTTATTTTTAACCATGGTGTTCCTGTTTTGTTTTGGAGCAAGGAATCATCCCATTGTCCCCAGCTCTACTGGGCAGAGACTCTGATTGGCCTTCAACTGATTCAACTTTAATAAATGGTGTTCCTGTGTCGTGAGTATCGCACAGAATGGTCTGCTGGTATGGAATTTTCTAGCTCATATCATTTCCTGGTGAATGAAGTAGCCTCACTAAACGTCGTCTTTCTTTTTTACAGTCTAGCCAAATGCATTGTCTCTTTTCTCTCAAGTATTCTTGACCCCAGAGCTCTTGGTCTTTTTTTTTCGGCCGCGGTCATTCGCAAAAGAGAAGAGCTCTGGGGTCGAGAGTGGTATAATTGGATGCCAAACAAAGTAGACATGCGTACTAAAATAACGCAGCGAACAGAAACTGAATACGTGACAGCGGAAGAGAAGTAGACCACTTTCTCTGCTGCTGACCCCCCTTGAGTTTCACATGGCTTGTAATACTCACGCACGTCTTATACACCTCGCGCCCAATTATTCTTGAGAGAAAATTAGCTCAGGTGATGGCTTTCTGTTATTCACATGCACTACACACTAAAAACGCTAACGTAACCATTATTGGAACGGAATTTTTCTTCTGTAAAACTTTCAAAAATGAAGTTTCTGGGGATGGTGCTGAGGTTACAAAAGTCCAGAGTTTCATGATTGCTGACTATTCATCAGTGGAATAGCCGTTAATAACCGAAAAACAGCATTCCTGAAACGTCTGGAATTTCATCTGATATAGCTCATATATTTCATCTGTATAGCTCCACTGATCCCATGATCAGTGGAGCTATACAGTTTTAATCTTACTATGATCTTTTTAGCTTCTATTGTGTTTGTTGTTTTAGTTACAGCGAAATAAGCAATGAAATAATATTTGAAGGGCTGGGGGCAAAACCGCCTTTATATGTTGAATGTCGGCATTTTCACTCACAAATCGTGGGTTTTAGCAGCAATAAAAAAGCCTTCTGTTGCTAAACATTGGTGGTTTAATGTGGCTGAAGTAATTGAGTTCCAATCAGACCAATTGATCCTTCATCTCAAAAAAATAATTTGTATGTGAAGAGTTATAAAGGATACTTAAGTACTTCTCAAGTCATTGATTCAGTTTTATTGACAGTAATTCAATCTACGGATTGCAAGTATTGATTTTAATAAACGATTCATTCATTCTACTTATAAGCCTGCGTGGCAGACGCTAGAAAGTGAATGGGAAGAAAGGATTTTGTGCGTGCGCGAAACGTGTGGTTAGAGCGCTTTGCGCGGGCCCAAAATTCTCCGATTCCCTTTCCTTTATAGCGCCTGCCACGCAGGCTAGATTCTTATTAGTGAATATTATTTTGTACTTCTTTGGAGGCTACTTAAAAATAAGTCGTTATTTTCGTAAGAAAATGCTTTCTCGGCTCAAAAACACAATTTGTGAGTAAAAATGTCAACATTCGACATAATGGAAAGTTGTGGGGCAAAAATTGTTTTCTACCACATTATTAATTTGCTCAGCTACCTTTTGATCGAGATACTTGAGAAAAAGGCATACAAAGGTGTGGTCAGTCATAGGATGAGAAAGCGGCTGACACTTCAGACTACCCCCTGTGGGCGCCGGCGCCCACAGGGGGTAGGGCGAGAAAGCGGCAACACTTCAGACGAGCTTGAACATTGATTTTCTTATGTTATGTGACTAGAATTTTATATCTGTTTTACATTTTAAGTTATACAAAAGTCGCGCTAATCCAGGATTAGAGGGCAACGCGCCTTAACAGATACCACGCAGCTCTTAACAACCTCTAATTTCATTGGACCTGGGTATCACGCAGCTCTATTGTTTTCAGGGCTAGGGTCCATTGTTGTGTTGCTTGTTCTATTGTTTTCTCAGCGAATCAGAAGATCTTGTAAGAGCTGCGTACTAACAGAAATTGTCGTCTCAGAACGCTAGAAATGGAGTTTCAGAGCATCAAGATTTCAAAATTCATGACGAGAACAAACAGGAAATCACTACTGTGAAGGAGGTTTTAATATCCTGTTTTAATTTGCATAGATATATCAAACACAAGAAAGAGAGTTTCACTCATCAGGTATCCAAACACCTTGAAGTGGGTTAAAAAACTCGCGGTGTTTGGATATCTGATGAAACACTGTTCCTCGCGTTTGATATATTACTTCAAGCAAGCTCTCGAAGTTTGGGGAGAGGGGGGGGGGGGGGGGGTGGGGTGCCCGACAGCTTGCTCGCAGGCAACCTTGTTCCCAGGGAGGTTGGCCCGCAGGCTATAGTTAACAAAGGGATCATTCATACCAGAAGTTTCTAATTTGCTGTGTAAATATTGTAAGCATAGTATCGTGTCATTGTATATAAGTTTTATTGCTAAGTCTTAAAAAGAGGTATGCTAGCTTATTAGTACATTCTATCGATTTTGAATTTCTAAATAGAATCAACAGTGATAATTATTTCTGCATTGCTGTTATCTGGCTGTCTATATAGTTGTGTACTAAAGACATTAAGTCCGTTTCCCATTTTTTTACATTCCTTTCATTCCTTTTCGCTTTCACAATTGAAAACGATCGCATAAATTAGCTGTGCATACAAGCATTAGATCTCTCTTTTTTTGTCCTCTTTGGAAAATGAAAAATCTTAGTTTTCAAATAAGTTTTTACGTTTGAAAACACAGCCGTGTAGACGAGGCTTCAGTCCCGACGAACTTGGTCAACTTACGGAAGGTTTACTGAAAAAGAACTCCCGCCATAAGGCTGATGCTCCATATACCAAGTCTATGTCAAGTCTACTGTATTGTTGTTCTATATCAAGTGTATACCTTTTTTACTGAAAACCGGCAATTTGAAGCCTGAAATGCAGTTCTCTGGTTGGTATTCGATAAATTGTAGTCAAACTGACCAAATCGTCATTTAAAATAAGTACAAGAAAAAATTTCTCTTCCTTTTCGGGCATGTATGTCAATTTTTCACTTCAGACATGCGCACGAAGCAAAATTTAGACTTTTTGAACGAGAAAAAGCTTAATCAGCTTGACTTTTTTTCTGGGTGTTTCTTGGTGTTGGTCGTGTTGCGGAAGCCACTGTTGGTTAGCTTTTGTGTTGTGTTGTGGGTATTGTTCAGTGTCTTTTGAATCTTTTGTTTTACGTCATTTGGTGATCACACCATTCTCAACACCAAGAAACTACCTTTTTTCTTTACTTTGTTCAGCTTTTGTTCAAGTTTGCACATAAACTCAGTATTTCAGGGCGAGCCAAATTTTAAGGTTTTTTTTACGTGTATCTCATTTAGGGTCATTTAAGCATGCTTCATACGTTGATCACGGCTTTGCAATAGATAAATGGATAAAACGGCGCGTTTTGGTTTTCGAATCCATAGTTGAATTGGGGGAAGGGAGATGTTATTTTCCTTTAGTTTTATTCCGTTCCAGATTGCAATCCAATGTTGGACATTTCCAATGAAAAGTTAAGACCCCCTTCCCCTTTCCCCAAGTTCAGTGATGAAAAAAATGGTGTGTTTGGTTTTTGCATTAATTCATATTTGAATGGGGGGGGGGGGGAAGGTGTTACTTCTCTGTTTATTCCATCCGAGATAGTAGAAGTACTAGTGTGAACACAGGGAGGACATTAATTGTGTGACAGTTTGTATTTGTTTTGCGTGGGCCATTTACCAGTACGAGAATAAACAATAAAAGGAGAACACCCTCCTTGTGGGTTAGCGACAGTCCATGGACAACCACAACCTTTGAATTTGAATTTTGTTTAGAACGCAACGGTGAAGGAATTCTTTACGATGATTTCTAAGAAGAATAGGCCATTTGCACGATGACGTCATATGACTACAAATACCAGAATCCTTCAGTTTTTTTCTTTTGTAGTGCAAATTAGGGCTATTGTTATTTAAACCGTATTGGGATTACAAAATTTAAATAAGAAAGGATAAACGAAATGAATTCTGGTAGTTGTAGTCAAATGACGCCATCGTGCAAATGGCCTATTGCATACCAATAGATGTCATGCGAGCTGTTTACACCACAAAACAACTGGACCTTGGCAAACGTCTGTCTGATTATGGCGTGCAGAACGAGTCTAATGTGTTCCTGATCCTTCGTCTACTGGGTGGGTCAAATACTTCAAGTATCCCTCCTGAGAAAGAACTGGATGACGCAGTGGAACTATCTGATGCCCCGGATATGATCACGTGGGATGATGATCCGGAAAATAAAAGGGCCAAGATGCCTTGCGGGCACGCTATAAGTAAGAAGTCAGCTAACTTTCACATACATATACATACATAACTTTATTTAACCTCGAATTTTTAGAGTAGCTCTATTGAGCTAATATCTTCGAGAAAAATACATAAATCAGAATAAAATTATTATTAAAATACAAATAATCAAAAATAAAAATTAAAAGTTAAAAGTTAATTTCTTTTATGGCTGTCTTAAAGTCTTTTAATGAATTTATTGTTCTGATCCTGTCTGGGAGCGAGTTCCAAACTTTCGCAGCTTGATATCGGATGCACTCAAGTCCATAATTTGTTGTTCTTGGTATAGGCATGGTCAACATATTCTTTCCTCTTAATGAGTAACTCGAGTTGCGAAAAACAAATAGTTCTTTAACATATCCAGGATACGTAGAAACAAATAAGCTCTTGAAAACTACCATAAGCATTTTGTGAAGTCTTCCAGTGTATAACGATTCACAATTGCACAAGTTACGCGTTTCCTTTAATTTATTTCGTGTTTGCTGGGTAAGAAATACGAGTGTTAGATTTATGACGGACATTAGGAAACAGCTTATGTTCTTCTCTGGCTAATTATTTGAACAAATAATTAGTTTTATCTCTATTTGTTTTTAGTCTTTGTCCCCGTCAACATTAAAGGCTCATATCTAAACTTAAATAGGTCTTTTCAAAAATTAACTCCAAACGTTTGGTGATATTTGGAGTACATTTAGTTGGTTTCTATCATTCACGCCAAAACCAAAGGGAAGCCTGACGCCTTGAAGGTTAAAAAGACAACGTTCCCAAACTTTTGTGAACATTTGATCTACCTGCAGTTATTTTTCCTTGTGAAATTTCGGCGGTTTCTCAGTGATGTTGGGGATCTGGCGATCACCACATGACGTAAAACAAAAGATTTAAAGGTCGCTAAACAATACAATACCCACACCACAACACAAAAGCTAACCAATACCAGTTTCCGCAACCCGCAACACCAAAACGTAGCTGAAATTTCGTTCATGCTTTTTTGATTTTTCATTAGGGCTACAGTCGAAGCTCCCGTAGGCGGAAACCATCCAGGGGCACCAAATGAGAAATGTTTTGTCAAACGCTTGGAATGGCGTTGCACTGTTTTTCCAAATCATTTTAGTGCCTTTACAGGGACCCCAACTAGAAATGTTTTGTCAAACGCTTGGAATGGCGTTGTACCGTATTTCCAAATCATTTTAGTGTCTACAAAAGAAACTATGTGAATGTTACAATGTAATACAGTTTGAGCTTTTTCTGTTCTTTTAGCTGAATTATTTCAGCGACAGAAAATGTTGGGAAAGGAATGTTACGCCCCGAATTAACTAGCTGCTTTCACCGTTTTGAAAATACTAGCTGACCTTGCCGAGTTTTATGTACGACATAACAAACAAAAAAGGCGTAGAATTGTACGATGTTACAAAAGTTTGAGGCGACATTCAACGTAACTAAAAGATGACTAAGGCCTTCCGAACAGCTTTACACAGAAACAATTCGTTTGGTGCACCTGACCCTTGGGAAGCAGAAAAGGTATCCGTAACTTGGACTGGCCGCTTTCGGGAATTATTCTCGTAAGACGAGAGTTCAAACGGGGTTTTGTCAATGCGTCCTTAAGTAGAGCTGTCCGCTTACGAGAGGGTGCTCTCATGCAGAGAGCTTTGACTGTATGGTAGCTCTGAGCTTACAGTCGAAATTAAATGTCCATGTTTTCCTTTTTGGCAGCTCCTGAATCTCTGACTATGTATGCCGGAGCATCTTGGACGCAGGACGGTCGCGCTTCTTGTGTCGATATATCAGCCAGGACCAGCCACCGGTTTACTGTGGCGTCGAATGGAAATACATAGTGTTGTGAAGTATTTAGTCGTAATGTTATGCCTAAGGTTTCTTTTATGTTTGGAGTTTCTTTATAATCGCGTTCATAGTCCAAGGTTATTGAAGGTTTAGCCCACACTGGTAGTCCCTAGGTTTTTGAGTAGTACTGTCTACCTTTATGAATTTGTTAAACTTGAATGTCGGTTTTTGAAGTAGGCATACTTGGGAACTAAAGCTGACCTTGGGTTTTACCTACACTAAGGTTCCTGTTTTGGGTGTCTAGTCTAACTTAACAGTTTTACCCCTAGCTATTCCATTGATTCTCTAGTACTTGTTATGAACAGCCGTGTAGGTATTTCCTCTACTCGCTCTGTTAGGCCACAGGATATGAATTTAAAGTTCCCACGCTTAGAAGCCAAAATAGGTCTACAGGACACGGGATGTGCGATAGAAGTCCCCACGGTCAGCAAACCCAAATATGTCTAAGATTAGGGTATATAAGTTGCTTGCAATCGAGTTGTAAGTCAGTAGAAGAAGTAGGAGTAGAAGAATAAACAAGAGTCCCGATACCTCTCCTAGTTGCTGAGTGAGTCAGCTGCCGTTTTAGCCCGCAACATACTTGGTGGAGAACTCAAGATCACCTATAATTGTGAGTGGAACTGTCTTCCTTATTTACACCCTTTCCATTGCAAGCTAGATTTCTTGATATGTTTCATTAGTCGCAGTACAGGCGCGTGTTGTGAACTTCTTATTTAGTATTTATCTAATTTAGTTAGTGTTGTCTTAAGACTTCATAATGACAGGTCAATTTCACAATTGGATTTTCTGTTAGTGCTTTGCAGCATTTCGCCCTTATGAATTTTGATTTTAACAATAGTAGTTCGTAATCCTGATTACTAGACAAAGAGCACGAGCCCTGGCCGAACAGGCCGCCGACCAGGAAAGTTTGGCTGCGTCTTTAGATTCGAGTGAGTGGCCAGCCCCTCCTCCTCCCGCTCCTCAAACTAGCAGATCATTATTTCGTTCTTTTCTAAGATCGGTTAGGACTCCTAGGACCGAGGCTCAGGCACAAGCGTTAGATGTAATTCTAACTCCGAGTGAAGATTCTGTAATTTCTTGGTGCGTTAGTAGTCATAGCTCGGATTCTGAAGAGGAAGCAGGGGTTTATGAGGACGTAGAACCTAGAGAAAATCAGTCTAGTAGTGAATCTCTAAGTGAAGATTCAATTGAGGAGAATCATTCTTTGTCACCAGATAATTTCACTGTTTTGGAATCTAGTGATATTTCTCTCGCGCCGGCTCACACTGAGATGGAGAATCGAGTCAGTCAGTTATGCGAAGCAGTCGATCGAATGCAAGCGTCTCTTAATTCGGCGCAGGTTGGAACAGTCGGTGTAAAATCGTCGGTAACTTTTCCAGTGTTTAGGGGAGATGAATGCGAAGACGTGCACGAGTTTATTAGGAATTATAAGAGGGCCGGTCGATTAAATGGTTGGGGCGAATATAATTTAGCTTTAGGGCTTCCATTATATTTAAAAGGTCATGCCAGTGCGTGGTTCAAAACTCTGCCCGCACCGGACGAAATGTCTTTCAATGAATTGTCCGAACAGCTAATTACGCATTTTGCTTCCGGAGCTAGTGAATGGCGCGTAAGGCAGGCGCTTGGCTAACGTCGTCAATTAGAAAAGGAGTCCGTTGCAGACTATTCGTACAGTCTCCGAACGCATTGCGCAAGAATAAATTTGCCCAGAACTGAGTGGACACACTATTTTGTACAGGGTCTCCTTCCTGAAATTCGTGAATATGTCGTACTGCAGCAGCCTGACGACTTAGAGGCGGCAGAAAATTTTGCAAAGTTAAAGGAGTCGGTGCTAACGAGTTCAAGCAAACGTGCAGAGTTTGACCCTAAAGAGGTTTCAACTCAAATTTTGGACGAATTGTCAAAGGCAATTACTCCCAAAGATAAGGCGATAAGTGCTGTAGGTCAAAGAGAGCCTTATGCAACTAAGTCTGAAATGAAACAAATTATTAGGGATGAGTTTCGAGACTTAATGGGAAATGCGGCTTCCAAGCCTAGTAACTTTAATCAGCGCTCTAACCAGTCCTTTCAACCAAGGGGTTTTCGCTCTCGTTTTGGTGACGCTGTGTGCTATAATTGTGGAAGAAAAGGGCACACTTACTATTTTTGTCGTTCAAGACCAGATCCTAGAGTCCCTCGTCGTGGAGGCGGCAGACAAAATTTTTATCAACAAAGAGGTCAAGGAGGTCCCAATTGGCAATCTAAGCAGGAAAACTGAATAGAGCCCCTGTCTCGCTGTAAAATGAACCCGTGATGGGGGCTTCCAAAATTGTAAAACAAAATCAGAATTTACCGACAGAAACGTGCAAAGCTGATAAATTTGCTTTCAGTGAAGCGCGTCCTGTCGAGAATTCATCAGTCGCGAAAAGTGATTTAGACAAAGATGTTGTTAGTAAGGATAGTGTTCAAGTTTCCCCAATGCAGCCAAAACAATTTGCCAAATCCCCTGAAGTGTTTATGTCTCAAAATTAGACGTTTAGCTGTTTTGACAGATGCCGAGATTGAGGAGTTTGAGAAGAAGATTTCCAAAAATTATTTGATCAAAGCCATGGGTATTCAAGAGTGCCCCAAATGTAACTCCATGGTGGAACGAAGTGACAAAAAACACATCAGAGTGGTTTGTCCGCTATGCAGTAAAAATAAAAAGTCTTACGAGTTCTGCTGGCATTGCCTTCATGAGTGGACTAATGGTTCCAGCACGACTAAGTGTGGTGAGTTTTTGGTGTATTCTATCCCGCAAAATAATGGCGGATCGATCGAGGGGAGAGACCTAGCCCCCCTCTCTTGACGAGTATGAGACCCGGAAGGACTAAATGTTTTCCATTTTGAATTATTTTGACTCTGTACCCCCTTATTTGTGACCAATTCTTGCTTATTTTCTGGATGCCAGGATTTTTTCTGTGTCCACCCTTTTTAACCGACTCAGGAGCATATTTCACTGCAAAAATGACTTTTCCCTTCCTTTAATTTCCAGGAAACGACGATTGTTCGGGCGAAGACAAGCGCCTCAGGATTCTGCGCAATTGCTCCCGGAAGACGATCGTTGGAGTGGTAGGCTGCCCCTCTCTCCGCGCATGCCTGGCTTGCGGCATGCTGATTGAGCACGTGCGTGCTTGTAAGCACATGCGCTGTCGGTGTGGCAAGGAATTCTGCTTCATTTGTTTGAAGGCGAAAGAAGCTTCCTGGACGTGTGGCAGGTACAACGAAGCTTGCACCGTGGCACCAGTGCAAACCAAGATTCCAGGAGAAAGTTGAAGCCAATAATTGTCTTTTCAGAGTCTTTGTTGGTCTGAAGGAGACGCTGGAAACGACCAACCATGTGTCGGTCAATGCGATGTAAACTCTTGTTTGAACTGACTCAATTCAATGTCAGTTTATAATTTATGTCTGTTTGAGTTTTAAAGTACAATTTACGGATGGTACAAAACTATTGTTGTATGTAAATAAGGAAATAAGCAACTGAGTGAGTTCTGTTGTCAGTGAGTAATTCAGTAATAGTATGTGTTTATTGTGCCTTACTCTCCAAAGAGAGGTATTGATTGGTCTACTTACAATAAAGGATAAACATTAACAAGTACAATAAAATAATTATCGGAAACTTTTTTACCAAAAGATCAAAGATAAAAACTAAAAAACTTAAGGAAGGAAGCTGAAGTTTGGTAATCTTTTTGCTTTTGCGCTCCTAATAAAAACGGACTCCGGCTTAACACTTTCAACTGGAAATCGAACTTGCAGATAGGTTCGGTTTTGCTGTTCTTGAACAAGCAGGCATGATTGTTTCTGCTTCAGTGGAGTTTATTGCATCAGTGTTTTAAAAGGCCGAGACGTTACTTTATAATCTAAGTTCCCGTACTCTGAAAGTCAGGTCATGGTATATTCAGTTAAGTGTTGTAAATAAAGTTCCTTTTTATTCCGTGAAAAAGTACGATTGTCGTTATTGTTGTTTAACTGTACCTCTCCCTGATCCCCAATGTTACCTCCCCAACATGTCACATTGTTTAACTGTACCTCCCCAACATGTCACGTTTTTATTTGGGTGCTTTTTTAGATTCAAATTCTAGTAAACCTCAGCGAGTCGTTAAATTAGAAACGAACATACCATATTTTCACATTTAATACTGCTTTCCTTCATCTTTTCATCACTGTCGTCTTAGGTCAAGTTCGGTCTTACATACCATACTCCCTAAATAGTTCATCGGCTAAAAAAACCCTCCCAGGATAATTTATTAAAAAAAAAATAAGCTCCCAATTGCATCAGTATCTTCTATCGTCTAGCAAAGAAGCCTAGACTAAGGACAGCCTTCCATGGGTTGGACAACACATGAAAGACTAATAAAACTGCGAAACAATGAAACGAGACAGATTCTCAATGAGAAAGCCAAGAGTAAGTTTTAAATTTGCTCTAACAATGAATAACTGTGCACTACCGCAATGTAGCTATTTAAAACGTTTTGGTATCCTATGGTATCCTAACCCTTTACCAAGGACGAAACCGGTGTGACCTTGTGCAGTGACCGACGAAGTCAGCTTCGTCTCGTTTTCCTCCCAAGCACGCATGTCCGGCTCCGGCTCGCATACAACACTCGCGTGAGACGCATATCACGAATCGAGCAGAACTATAAACAGTGGGCTACGTATTGATATAGTAGCTGTAGAGTGAAGTATCGGTCGAGTATCAGTTGAGTAACAGCCGATATCGAGAAGCACCTGTTGACGCGCACGCCTTTCCGCTTTCTCCCCCTGGCTACCCCAGTGGGCGCCGTGGACGCCACGCCTTTTCGGCTTTTCCACATTTGGATACGGCTGAGGACTCGTGCCCAGTCGTCTCTCTGGAGGGCGTCAAAAGCAAGTTGCATTCCGCGTAGCTTTCGATTCTAGTTGATAGAAGGCTTCGCTCTCGCCTTTTACATCAACTATTTGCCTTTAGAGGATCCAGAAATGCTTGAAATTCATGTGAAATTCAAAGTTTTTTATCATCTTTTGTAACAAGTCCATTATTGTTCAACATGTTGAATTTGTTGAGCACAGCGTCTCCATGGTTCGGAAGAGATGTCGACTGCAGTGATCCAGCGAGGTAAGATGAGGTAAGCTTAACTTGTTTGCATATTATTTCATTAATCATATTCATCGAGTATCCATTATCTTAGTTCTTGAGTTAGTTAACTTTAACATGGTGGTTTGGTGTTCCATCTCCGAGTCCGCCAAGGAGCAATTTCGTAATACACTGCGCACAGGGCCGCTTTTGAAGGTAAGTAAGCTTTTGGCTCGGCAGTGGATTTTATAAAGAACGAAAAAATAAATGATGGTATACTCGTTAAAGTATTGGGTCTATGTATTTGGTGGCTCGTTTGGCTCGGTAGTGGAGAGAAAACGAGCCAAACGAGCCACGTTTGGTATACGGTTAAAAGGAGGCCCTGACTTCTGTATTTTAGATCATGTACAAGTATCTTGCATGTTACCCTACAAAAACTTTGATTTTACGTACGCAGCATTGTGTATTAAACATGTAAATCCTGGCTAAATTAAAAACATGAATTTTTAGATCGAATTTTTGAAGCTCGAATTTGTATTAGATACATTAATGCTCCAAAGTTCACGTTTTTCCTTCATAATATAATCTAGCCCATCTGTCCTCGATACGTCATTTGTCCAAATTTTAAGAAATACTAAAGTCAGACACATGGCTGGTATTGGTATAAGGTTGGCGAAGCCCATGGTGTTAATCAACCTCTGGCTAGCATGTAAATTTGAAAGAGCTAAAAACTTGACTGTTGAATATATCCCGGGGTAGTCAATCAATAAAAATCCATATAAAAAAAAACATTTGATAAATCAATCAATTGAAATGAAACTTTATCGATTTTATCGATCAATCGATAAAAGTCGATACTCACATGCTGGTGAAGTTTCAACGTTATCGATTTTATCAGATTTATTGATCGATATACATGTAGAAGCAATTGAAATTTTAATTGGTATTTGTTCGTTCGTTTACACTATTGAAAAGCTAAACTAGTGAGCAGTACTTTTACAAACTTAAGTTTATAAAACTGATTTATTATCTCCTACGCGTTTCGTCCGACCATCATGGACTTCATCGGGAAGTTTTACAAGTAACAGTTACATGCTTGCATTTATACCTAATCAATACTGAACTATCGTTTTTCTTATGACTAGAAAAGATGTCGTAAATTTTATTGATAAATGGTTATTGTTAGTCTTTTGCGAAGTCGTTCATATCTTCTGTTGTTTAACAAATTGACGTCAGTTTTCTATGCATCTGTCCTCCGGTTGCAACCGCCGCTCGTGCTACTTCCCACACAACTGCCGTCGCTGTGGTTCCACCAGCCATGCCTTGTTCAGCTGCCCCAGTTCCAGACAGTCAACCAGCAGCACAAAATCAGCTTCCTCCAGCGACCGCGGCAAAAAATCAGGTGGAACAACGCCAGAACAGCCAGAGGCCCCACGTATCCACTCCACTTAATGTAGAAAACTTAGCTTTAGAATTAATTAATTAACCACCCTGATCGTTATTTTGTAAATACTTTAATTAATTCCCTCCGATATGGTGCTCGCATTGGTTACACTGGCCCCCAAAAAGCCCGGGTATCACATAACCTCATTTCAGCTTCTCAGCACCCTGAGGTCGTCTCAGCCAACCTGTCCAAAGAAATACAGTTGGGTCGGGTCGCGGGCCCCTTCCCTTCAGCGCCCCTCCCACATCTTCAGTGCCATCCCATAGGCGTGGTCCCGAAAAAACACTCTACGGAGTGGCGCACCATTTATCACCTCTCGTACCCCGGAGGGGACAGTATCAATGATCATATCCCTAAGGACCCCTATTCACTTCAGTATGTCCGCGTCGATGACGCGATCAACATACTGTGTAGTCTTGGGCGCGGCGCATTTATGGCCAAAACAGACCTCAAATCTGCATTTCGCCTTATGCCAATCCACCCCGACGACTGGAATCTCCTGGGCATCTTTTGGCAGTCACAATATTACATTGACCTTTACCTCCCCTTTGACCTACGCAGTGCCCCCTATCTTTTCAATCAAATTTCTGAGGCGTTGGAATGGATCCTTAAACGAAACTATGGCCTACGTCATGTTATTCACATTTTGGATGATTTTTTCATTGCTGAACATAGTAAACTAGATTGCTTGGGAAGTTTTAGTACCCTCCTAAAATTGTTCATGTCTCTTCGGGTCCCCACGGTAGCTGCCAAAACCCTGGGTCCCTCCCAAGTTTTAGAGTTCATGGGTATTGTGTTAGACAGCAGGCGCATGGAGGCACGTCTGCCTGACGACAAACTTGCCAGGATAAGACAGTTGCTTGATTCTTTTACCGGCCGTCACTCTGCCCGCTTAGTCGATCTCCAATCCCTTATTGGCACTCTGCAATTTGCATGCAAAGTAGTAGTCCCTGGCAGGACGTTCCTACAATGCATGATCAATCTTACTCGGGGGGTCTCCAACCGCTTTCACCATATCCGCCTCAACAGGGAATTTTCCCGTGATATAAAAATGTGGAAAGCTTTCCTAACCCACTGGAATGGGCGCTCCTTTTTCTTGGATGCTGCCTTTACTTCTACCCCCGATATCGAGCTTTTTACCGATGCGGCCAGCATGGTGGGTTTTGGGGGATACTTCAATGGTAAATGGTTTCAAGGGCGATGGCCCCCCCATTTACTCATTGACAAACGCAAAGGGATCAGCATAGAATGGCAGGAACTTTTCCCCATTGTCATTGCTTGTGCACTATGGTACCCACAGTTTGCAGGCAAACGCCTTCAGTTTTGGTGCGATAATGAAAGCGTTGTCGCCATCATTAACTCGGGTCACTCCAAGGCGCCCAGAATCATGGACCTTGTACGGTTTTTAGTTTTAATTTCCATGAAACATAACTTTTTAGTACGGGCCCGCCATGTCCCAGGGGTTTCCAACGAAATTGCTGATGCCCTCTCCCGCTTTCAGGACCAACGCTTCAGAGAGCTCGCCCCCCACGCCGACCAGAGCCCCTGTACCATCCCGCCTTCCTTCATGACCCTCTGAAGGATGAAGTTCTCATGTATGCTAACTGGGCCTTATCCTGGAACACGAATCGTACCTATAGCTCCGGGGAGAAGCGTTTTATTCAGTTCTGCCTCATGAATAGGCTACTGACTCCAGCAGGTGACATTATTCCAGCCTCGGAAGGGACCCTTGTTTATTTTGCCTCTTATTTAGCTCGTACTGTGCGTCGTAGCACTATTAAAATATATCTAGCGGCCGTCCGCAATCTACATATTGCCTCAGGATATGGGGATCCCCTGCAGGGCCGGCTACTCCTAAAAAAGATTTTGCGGGGAATCCTCCGCTACCAGGGTTCCCCTCGCATTCGTCGTCAACCGGTTACCCCCCGGGTTTTGTTAGCTATTCGCCCTATCCTACAAAGTTGGCTGGGGGTCCAGGATTTTTCTATGATTTGGGCCGCATTCACACTTGCCTTCTTTGCCTTCCTTCGGTGTAGCGAGTTCACCTATCCAGGGGTACATAGTTTTAACTCAAGGTTTAACCTTACAACTGATTGCATTACCTTTTATCCCAGTCTGGAATGCCCGCAGCGCCTGCATGTCACTCTTAAGTCGTCCAAAACCGACAGTTTTAGGCAAGGGCACGCCCTTGTCATCGCTCGGTGCTCCTCCTTGCTGTGCCCGGTCTCAGCTATGTCACAGTATTTCTTACTTGCTCAGCCACAAACTGGGCCACTTTTCTCCTTTCGTTCGGGTCGCTTGCTAACTCGGTCGTCCGTCTCGCACCTGTTGCGGGACTCTGCCCGCAGTGCCGGACTCCCTTATCAAAGCCTTAAGGGTCATAGTTTTCGCATAGGTGCAGCTTCCACTGCGGCTGTCGTAGGCTTACCAGACTGGTTAATTAAGGTCTTAGGTCGCTGGTTGTCAGACTGTTATCAACTATATATACGCACTCCTGAATCAGTGCTACTTTCTGCGATGCCTAAGATGGCTAATGTGTCAAGTAATTTTCAGCTTAACTAGGGGTTTGCTTGGGGGGATGCATGCCTTGCACGCATCTGTGGCGGCTAAGTCTGCGTAGCAACTTCCCCCAAGCTCTTGGCATTCCTTGTGTGATGCCATGGTTTTACCTTTGCCTTCATCTTGTTCGTGATCCAGCCCGGGCGGTGCTGGGGAGATAAGGAAGGCTCTGCCAATACTCTTGTCCTATCCCCAAGTTGCGGGGAGATAAGTGAGGCTTACGTTGTGCGCATAACCCGAAGTCGCGAATTACCTGCCACAGGGCTGTGTCCCCCCTATTACGCCACATTGTTGTTGGTTTTATTGCGTCTCAACATGTTTGTTTGGGTTTGGTTACGTCTAAATAAGTCCAAATAGCAACATAGGAACAGTGACATTAATCTATAAAAATGTACTGTGCAGACGGTCGCGTAATAAGCTTACTGTTTTTGAGAATTGCTAAAATTGAAAATAGCCCGTTCGTCAATCTTAATTCTTGTGCTTCCAACCTTTCGCCATAGTTAAGTTTCACCTTAGTTAAGCTTGTTCAAAGTGCGACGCTGTTAGGCTCGGGCTATCTATATATATTAGAAAGTTATATCTGATGGGGACAAATATGCAGATTTTCACTCCTTCAGTCAGTTCATCGCTCAGTTGTAAACTTTTCTTGGTAATTCTGCTGACCAGTGCTTAAAGCTTTTGCATATATTTGCCTATTCCATTTGAATGCAAAGAAATATAGAGTAGAAAATACTTGACCGCCAAAAAAGAGGACATTGTGAAAGCACTGATCTGATGTTTTGCATTTGGAGTCCGAGAGTTCTGGCCCTCCAGTGCTTTGACTGTACATTCAGAGTGCAATTGCGAAGCCATTTTAAAGCAGTTTGGCCGTGAGAATACGCGACTGCAATACTTCTGACCAGTGCCAACAACCTGAACGAAAATACTGTTATTTACGTATGCCTGGCTCGCTTATCTATCGTGAGCTCACTGCGGCAACACATCGCCTCTGTAGCGTGTGTGTAAGCCAACATGTATGAGGCCTGTCCGGTGATTGAAACACATCATTAAGTCCAGAAATCTTTAAGTCTCTAGCATCTCTCAAAGAAACGAGTCGTGTTTCTTGTCCTTCCTTGTGTTTGAAGTGCCATTCAGCGCTCAAGGTGAAAAACGGACCTTGTTGGGTAAGACGAGCCGGCCGGAAAGTCTGGAATCACTTCAGATCAGAGAAGGGGCAGCATTGAGAGTTGTGGGCCATTTCCTATCCCATGCTGTGGTCGAAATGCCCGATATCCGAAGTGGTTTGAGACTTATATTATTTTGCAATAATTTTCGGGCAGGAACTCCATTTCGGTTTTGTCATAAGATTTCCCGACATGCTTTGCGACAGTGGCAGATGGGTCCGCTGTGCGTGATCGTGCACTTGAAATACAGCTTTGGTAGCTCGAAGTGAGTTCTTGCTGGCCGGCCAAAAGATGTTTCGCATTTGGATTGAGTCTTTAATGCAACATAAAAATCGATCTAAAAGGATTTTCAAATTGAGATATGCGTTTTGATGCGTATGTACCTTTAAATAATAAAACTTAGTCTGCACTAAGCATGTGTTTCTCGGTGGCCTAGTGGTTTGGCTCCGGGATCTGCGCTCGGACGGCTCCGGGTTTGATTCACGCTCAGCATCCTTTTTTTCGAACTGGACATTATGAAAGTGATTTACTTTTTTTTTTTGCGTTTGTCAAAAATTCTTACGTTTAATTTTCAAAAAATTTTGAACCATGTCAGTGTGAAAACAGAAGCTTACCGCATTATTGCGTTACAATAGGAGGAGCGTTTGATTTTTTTTTTGGCATACGGAATTTCTTGAAAACAACGGGAAAAAAAAACAGAAAAAATTCTGAACAATGTTTTGCAACTAATTTGTAGTTCACATGCCAAAAATGGGCAAATCTGAGTGCGAAAAAAGAAAAAATTAATAGAAAGTCACATAGGCTGGTTATGCTCTTGGCCCTTCAATATTGTTCTTAAACACAATCAGTTTAGCGTTTGTTAGTATTGATCAACTATGGCCTGGATGAAGTGCTTTGAAGCGCCATTTGTGATATTCTTTACTGGCCAAGTAGAATACTTTTTACAACAAGATGCGAATAAAGTTCTCAAGTTACCACAAAATAGGAAAAAGGAATCAGGAAAATGCAAATCTTGGAAAACATGTGAGCAAGCGAAATCTAGTACACTTTTGAAATGTTTCAATTCTTATACGACAAGGGTAAAAAGTTCATTGACAATCAGGAATTTGGGGACACGGGCTTTGGATACAAATAGGAAAATGACTGTCGATTTTTCATTCCACATTCAATGTAATGGAAAGTATTGAATATTTGCCTTATGGTGTCTGTAGTGAAGGTTTATTTAAAACTATTGTAACCAAGAAAGTTTAAAACCTAAAAAATAAGTCCCTCGGAGATACAGGGTGTTTATTTGTTGGTCCAGAGGGATATGTTGTTCATTTTGTTGACATGTACATGAAGCAGTGTTTGTCAGGGGTGTTGTGGCTACTATCCATGGTGGAATTTTTTTAATAAATTATGCTGAGTTTTTAAATTGAGAAGATTCTAGAAAGTAACTGAGATGGAACAGTAGGTCGTTATTGCATGGTTATTGAGTTGGAACAGGAAGTTGTTGTTAATAATTATAACCTCCTGTTCCACGTCAATGACCATGCAATAATGACCTGTTGTTTCATTTCAGTGAGCATTTATATGTGTAGATACAAATAATAACCTGTTCAAAACAATGAAAAGGTGCATTATAAACATATGTAAAGTTCTTCTCAATGAGTCGACTAATGAAATGTTTGCAGTGACATAAGAATAAAAATATGTTCTGGTGACCATCGGGGAACAATAATAGCTGGAAAATGAATATCACTTGGATATCACTTTTATATGTTACATCTGATTAATTCTATATCATTTTCAACAAATGTGATAAGCACTTGCAGCTAGCAGCTTATCACTTTTGTGTGGCCATTACTTTTGGCATGCTAAAATATGCGAACATTTTACTTCAGAGTTTGCATGTTACTGAAAGGCGCAATACAAAGCCCTTCACTTATTTAGTTGCGCTTTTTCTTTTTTACTCTAGAAACATTTAGTTGACGATCATGCCAAAAGTGTCAAACAATGCTGCTAGCAGTTCAAAGAACAGCAATGGGGACCCTCCTCAGCTTAGCTTTGATCTTCCATCCATGCGTGACATTTGGAAAACAACCAAAGAACCAAAAGACGCTCATCTCCCTGTTGACATTCTTCTACTGACAGTCAAGAACTGCGAGTTTTTAGCTTGTTACAATGAGCTAAAAGATCCATACAGATGTTGGTTTGATGGTCTTGGTTATGTTTACTTTGAAGACGTGGATGAAAGTGATGGAAAGAAAGTGAAAGTTGCTTTGTTGAGATGCAATAAAAATGGCATTGGTCCTGGCGGCTCTCTAACTTCTGTTAAGACTGCGGCCACAGTACTGAGACCCAAGGCAGTCATTTCTGTTGGGACATGTGGAGGCCTCAACCCTGAGGAAACCAAATTGGGAGATGTTGTGGTTTCAGCGAAATTAACAACATATGCATCAAAGGTAGTGACAAGTTGTCAAGAGCAGTCAACAGGCATAAGTAGTTGTGTGAGTAGACGCTTTCTTGACGTCATCAAGCATTCGGCTGATGGCTGGAATGCACCACTGAAGAACCCGGTATCACGAGAAGTTAAAGTACATTGTGAGGGCGAGTTTCTGAGTGGCCCAGAGCAGGTCAGTGCTGAGTGGCGGCGTAAACAGCTTGCTGATCTCCATCCCCAGGCATCTGCCATTGAAATGGATGGGGAAGGTGAGGGTTTTTTTTGTTATTATCTTCCTGCACATGCAACAAGGACTTTAGTGTCACCAGGTAGCTGCTTCCTTGTGACACTGTTTTCCCTGTCCTTGACTCACAACCAAGCTAAACATGTCGTTATTTGCTGCACCAAATTAAAATATTAATAATAACAGGTTCATTAACCCTTTCACGGCCACAGTCATCAAACGTTATTTAGGAAATAAAAATTTTATTTCTCAAATAACGAAAATTTGAGGAAACTTGGCTTAAAAGGGTTAAGCTTTTCGACTATACTAGATACAATGTAAATCTACCATAAAGTGCTGCTACAACCAGTTGCAAAATGGTTGGAACAGTCTCCCCAAAAAGCGAGTTTCCCTTAAAAAAAGGTTAAGAATTTCAAAAATAAACAACTTGGTTTCCTTCTACCCCCCGTTCCCCCTTTCAAAGTTGTTTCGCTTACGGATTGAATGGAATTCCGACATTCAGACAACATTGACGAGGGAGGGGGGAGAATTCAATATTTTAAGTGTTAAATTTGTAGCATTGCCGTTTTTAGGCAGAGTGTCTCAACTATTTTTGCAAGTGATTGTAGCTATCACACAATAATTACTGATCCTCATCAAATCCTATTGTTCTCTCTCTGCATTATATCAACGATTGCAGCGTGATTAGGAGTTTTGATTCCAAGTGTCTGAGGAAAACGGGGGCGGTCCTTTTTGTTAGCAAGGGAAATTATCAGGGGTAATACTAAACGTGCTAAAACAGACTAACTGCAATATTTTTAATATTGCAGTGTGCACGCTGCAATATTTTTAATATTGCAGCATGCACACTGCAATATTAAAAATATTGCAGTTAGCCCGTTTTTACCAGGTTTAAGTATCCCGCCCTGATGATTTCGTTATTAAAAGACCGTTTGGGTCTTACCCTTATTATTTTTGCCGCTAACATTTGTTTAAATTGGAATCCCACTATGTAATGTACAACTGAAGATAAAACTTTCTAAAATAAACAGTACACAAGAAAACTATTCCAGGAGATATGTGAACACAAAGATATTCAATTTATTATAAATCGTAACTTGTTTACACCTCATACAAGGACTGATTACAAACTTCACTTGTTTCTGGCTCAATGGATTTTTCCTTTAACCCCTTATGCACTTATCTTCATCATCTTCCTTAATACATTTTTCTTCATTTACCTCGACATTAATTCCAACATGTTTTGAAGTCGTTCCCTGCAAGATTTCACTTGCTTTCCTCTTAAGTGTCGACGACGTACATTTATACGCCCTTTTCCCCCCTTGGTACACGTTCACCGCCATCATACAATCGCTTAGCACAACTACGCCGAAGGGAATGATTAGTATAGTGTCCATCGAACCCCCCCCCCCCCCCATTTTTTAATAATTTTCTTTACCACATTCCCCAAAGTTTCTCTCCCCGTTCCTTTTTTTGTAATACCAGATGTCCCTTTTGGCTTATGCAAAGCTCGCAAATAAAACACGTTATCGCTGACTTCCATTGGGACATGAGACATATATTTCTTATACAGTTCAACCGGCAACGATCTACATTAGTCAAATTCTTATATGTCCGAACAACTTTCCTTTTGATACGCAAATGGCCCAATCCCCCATTATTAGTCTTACTTATATCCTCGGTGTACTGCAAAAATTCACTCCCCGATGCGAGCTCTGCATGATAAAAATCGCTGATTCGTCTTCCGATGAATCCTCCATGCTTCCAACAAGTAAGCTAGGTACTGAATAAAATGACTGAGTACTCTGGGTTATAAAGTATGCAAATTTTTGTGAACATTCTCGTCAACAACAAATAAATTCAATTCTAATGTTCACACATGATCGTAGTTACATAATCCTCACAACAACTGAGGAATTGAGGGTTATGTAAGCGCCACCGCACTGTATAGTGTACGTAGTCACAAGAAGTGCTAATTTCATTGTTATAGCTGTATTCAAAATCAATGTAACAGCCAAAGGGGCGGCTAAAATCGAGGATATAATGTATAGGGAGAACAATACGATTTTGTGAGGATAAATTGTCATTAGCTAAATAATCTTCACAACAACTGAGGATTTGGGGGTTACGTAATGGCCACCACACTGTATACGTACAGTAACTATAATAGATAATTACTGAGGCTCGCAGCATTATTAGGTATATTGCAGGCAGCTTCGGGCTGCGCCCTCAGCTGCCTGCAATATACCTAATAATGCTGCGAGCCTCAGTAATTATCTATTAAATAACCCTGCATTAAACTAAATTTTTTAGCATCCAATCCAAGGGGGAATACTGCAGGAACCATGTTAAGCTCTGGCATTTGCACAATGTTGGCTGCTTGGCTCATAGAGATTTTACCCTAACATCATGCCACATACTCTGTATTGTGTTGCAGGTATTTTTACAGCAGCATTTGACAGTCAGATTGAATGGCTTATTGTTAAAGGAGTAGCTGATTATGCAGATGGTTCTCAGTTGACTGCAGAGAGTTGGTATCCCTTTGCCAGTGTGATGGCAGCTTCTCTTGTTACACACATCTTGAGCGATCCTGGTGTTTTTCGTTCCTGGCCTCATTATCAAGGTAATAATGGACACAAATAGTTTTTGTTCTGTTTTGAAGGTCTGCCTAGTATCAGAATGCTGATCAATATGTAGTTTTACTTTAGTAGCATAGATTCCTCCCCCCCCCCCCCCCCCCCCCAAAAAAAAAAAAAAAAAAGGTAGCGGTTACTCAAAAGTAACATTAATTTTTTGTCCTTTCTAGTCAGTGATTCCCAAAAGTAATGGCTCACCCGAAAGTAACAGTCCCCTCCCCCAAAAGGAACAGTCCAATTGAATATACCATAGTGATGTAGGAGTAGATTATCCCTGTACGTACGATATCTTTGAAAAGAAATCATTGAAAGAAAAACTGTTTTCCCTCACACACCTTGCAGATAGAACAACTTAGTGGTTTACTGTACAAGAATTCCGCACTGGATGCGTTAACCGTCATTTTTTTTGTTCTTCAGTTACTCACATATTTTAGGTGCCCAATAGTAGGTTGTTCCGAAAACTAAGACCCCGAAAACTAAGACCCAGAAAACTAAGACCTCGAAAACTAAGACCCCCCGTCCTTTCATTGATTTTCACTTTTCCGGTGGGTCTTAGTTTTCGTAATTACGAAAGCTCATTATGAAAACTCAGACCCCATCTCATTTTTCTTGTTTATCAATTTTATTTTATTTTAATAAATAGAATATGTTGAAATGTAAAAAGCGAATAATACACAGCAATTAACACCCCGTCTTTTCATTGATTTATCACTTCTCCGGTGGGTCTTTCTACAAAAATAATGGAACAGTTCAGACTTAATCAGGGTTTGTGTCGTTACTTGTAAAACAGAAAACATTTTATAGGTTAACGCTTTTTTTCGTTTGTCTCACGATAGAGTCACTTTAAGATGTTGATCGCGACGTTTCGATGCTATTACTGCTAGTCTTCATCAGGCGATGAGGTCGATT